>JACBOY010000175.1:0-29734 GCA_014706135.1 Phytophthora tubulina | reverse complement strand
TTCGTCACTTCTTGGCAACACTACGCTTCTACGGCCAACGCCACACACAGATACATCCTTTAGCAACAACATAGGCACAAACGCAAGCGTACATCAATCGTACCTGACACTCAGCAGTATTGCAGACGACGAGAGAGAACCAAAGCCTCTCACTGGGACGCGTACGCCAAGCGGAGAGGCGAGCTCGGGCACGATACACGTGTGGCTGGTAACGGCTTCGGCAGTCGACGGGGGGCGATCTGTAGTCACCCGTGGGAGCGACACGTGGCGCTCTGCGGATCACCAGACGAGGGGAGGGGCATAGGCTCCTTGCGCAGGAGCTGTGCGTGGTGGTCTGGCAGCGCGTGCTGGGCTAGCAGTCCTGCAGCGCGGCGGGGAGGAAGCAGCCAGTGCTTCTGGCAGGAGCGACGCGAATGATTGACCCCATGTTATGCAAAATAAAAGTGAAAGAAAAATCATAAATTTAACCATGTCTCAAAAACAGAATTAAACATGGACAATGAAACATGGGCTGTAGGTTTTCAGAGAAAAAAACAGTGAAGCATTTTTCAACAAACATCGGGATTGAAAATTAGCCGAATCGGAAAACCGTTCGTGACGACTCCATACAAATGACTTCGCGAAGGCTGGGATAGGAGGTTAGTGTTTTTCTTTACTTGCGACGTGCTAGTAGTTACGCAGAGTGGATTGTTGTAGTCACTGCTAAGAGACCGATGAGAAGAAGACAGTGAGTGTCAGTAGTGAGGCCGGTGCGCAGCAGAGCTTATAGTGTGAAGTGAAAGCTTTGAGCGCTGTGGTACGTCCTTTTCACCTGTCCCTCCTTCTCGCACCTTTCTCATACATGCATCACAAGGCCAGACCCTTCGAGCCAATTTATTTCCCGAGCATCGAGCAGCATCACCACCCGACCGATAGACAGATGCCGTGTCCGATCGGCGGGTATCCTGGCTCCAGACTCCGATTCGGCTGTCTGATCTGGCGAACGGTAGGGGACATAGGTTGCGTGTTTGTATGTTGGTGTGTATTGCATTGCTCTGGATGACATACATAGCGCGGCGAGAATCGTTGAACGTACAAGCGTTGGTGGGTATCTGCATGCGTGTTGTGTGTGTTAAATAGCGCGAACGTGGGTGTTTGCCATTTCATGTTTTTTCGTGTTTGTTTGTTTAAAACAATGAAATTGTCGCGTATTGAACAACGTGCACCGTTGGTCTAATGGTTAGGATTCATCCCTTCCAAGGATGAGGTCGGGGTTCGATTCCCCGACGGCGCATCTTTGTCAGCTGTTGCTCTGAATTACACCTTCTTTCGCATCCTGGAGGCTCTCACGTGAGTCTTGACGTCTGTGGACATGGATTCCCGACCACTTGGCCACCTAGTCACCTTCATGGCTTTATCGGTGTGCAACCAGCAGAACGAGTGTAGACACGATTGTGTGCTAGTGCATGCACCTTGTGTGCTGTGTTTGTTGGAGGCAGTGCGAGAGAGCCATGGGGACTGTACAGAATAGTTTCCGTCGTGGTTGGTGTGTTTTTGTTGGCGTTTTGAGTGTTTTGTATTTGGCTAGGGTTGTGGTTTAGCGGGTGTTTGTTTTGGGCCAACATTGAATTTGTCTGGCGCGCCGTTGGTCTAATGGTTAGGATTCATCCCTCCCACGGATGAGGTCGGGGTTCGATTCCCCGGCGGCGCACGCCTTACTTTCGCTTACTTTCGCCTCGCGGCCTGTATGGGGTGATTTACGTCTCCGGTTGCTGGCTCAATCAGTCGGTGGCTTGTTGCTCGGGGCACCTTCACTTTTAGCCACTATTTTCTTACGCTCATTGCCTTCCTTCACGGAGCTGTAGGTAATCTGGAAGGCGCCCGGGGACGCACGGCAGCCCTCTCCTCACATCACCAAAGCCGCCACGGCCAGCAGACGAGAATGAAATCGAGCTCACACCTGATATTGCGGGAAAGGAAGGGTGGCTGTTGTGTGACACAACAGCAGCATGGAGGCAACCGTGAGATACGGTGTTTTGTGGCAAGGCGGAGGAACGGTGTCGAAAACAGACCTGAGGCCAGACCCTTCGAGCCAATTTATTTCCCCGAGCATCGATGCATCACCACCCGACCGATAGACAGATGCCGTGTCCGATCGGCGGGTATCCTGGCTCCAGACTCCGATTCGGCTGTCTGATCTGGCGAACGGTAGGGGACAGGTTTGCGTGTTTGTATGTTGGTGTGTATTGCATTGCTCTGGATGACATACATAGCGCGGCGAGAATCGTTGAACGTACAAGCGTTGGTGGGTATCTGCATGCGTGTTGTGTGTGTTAAATAGCGCGAACGTGGGTGTTTGCCATTTCATGTTTTTTCGTGTTTGTTTGTTTGTGGCTTTTGGATGAAATTAGTCGCGTTTTGAAGGTTCAACGTGCACCGTTGGTCTAATGGTTAGGATTCATCCCTTCCAAGGATGAGGTCGGGGTTCGATTCCCCGACGGCGCATCTTTGTCAGCTGTTGCTCTGAATTACACCTTCTTTTCGCATCCTGGAGGCTCTCACGTGAGTCTTGACGTCTGTGGACATGGATTCCCGACCACTTGGCCACCTAGTCACCTTCATGGCTTTATCGGTGTGCAACCAGCAGAACGAGTGTAGACACGATTGTGTGCTAGTGCATGCACCTTGTGTGCTGTGTTTGTTGGAGGCAGTGCGAGAGAGCCATGGGGACTGTACAGAATAGTTTCCGTCGTGGTTGGTGTGTTTTTGTTGGCGTTTTGAGTGTTTTGTATTTGGCTAGGGTTGTGGTTTAGCGGGTGTTTGTTTTGGGCCAACATTGAATTTGTCTGGCGCGCCGTTGGTCTAATGGTTAGGATTCATCCCTCCCACGGATGAGGTCGGGGTTCGATTCCCCGGCGGCGCACGCCTTACTTTCGCTTACTTTCGCCTCGCGGCCTGTATGGGGTGATTTACGTCTCCGGTTGCTGGCTCAATCAGTCGGTGGCTTGTTGCTCGGGGCACCTTCACTTTTAGCCACTATTTTCTTACGCTCATTGCCTTCCTTCACGGAGCTGTAGGTAATCTGGAAGGCGCCCGGGGACGCACGGCAGCCCTCTCCTCACATCACCAAAGCCGCCACGGCCAGCAGACGAGAATGAAATCGAGCTCACACCTGATATTGCGGGAAAGGAAGGGTGGCTGTTGTGTGACACAACAGCAGCATGGAGGCAACCGTGAGATACGGTGTTTTGTGGCAAGGCGGAGGAACGGTGTCGAAAACAGACCTGAGGCCAGACCCTTCGAGCCAATTTATTTCCCCGAGCATCGATGCATCACCACCCGACCGATAGACAGATGCCGTGTCCGATCGGCGGGTATCCTGGCTCCAGACTCCGATTCGGCTGTCTGATCTGGCGAACGGTAGGGGACAGGTTTGCGTGTTTGTATGTTGGTGTGTATTGCATTGCTCTGGATGACATACATAGCGCGGCGAGAATCGTTGAACGTACAAGCGTTGGTGGGTATCTGCATGCGTGTTGTGTGTGTTAAATAGCGCGAACGTGGGTGTTTGCCATTTCATGTTTTTCGTGTTTGTTTGTTTGTGGCTTTTGGATGAAATTAGTCGCGTTTTGAAGGTTCAACGTGCACCGTTGGTCTAATGGTTAGGATTCATCCCTTCCAAGGATGAGGTCGGGGTTCGATTCCCCGACGGCGCATCTTTGTCAGCTGTTGCTCTGAATTACACCTTCTTTTCGCATCCTGGAGGCTCTCACGTGAGTCTTGACGTCTGTGGACATGGATTCCCGACCACTTGGCCACCTAGTCACCTTCATGGCTTTATCGGTGTGCAACCAGCAGAACGAGTGTAGACACGATTGTGTGCTAGTGCATGCACCTTGTGTGCTGTGTTTGTTGGAGGCAGTGCGAGAGAGCCATGGGGACTGTACAGAATAGTTTCCGTCGTGGTTGGTGTGTTTTTGTTGGCGTTTTGAGTGTTTTGTATTTGGCTAGGGTTGTGGTTTAGCGGGTGTTTGTTTTGGGCCAACATTGAATTTGTCTGGCGCGCCGTTGGTCTAATGGTTAGGATTCATCCCTCCCACGGATGAGGTCGGGGTTCGATTCCCCGGCGGCGCACGCCTTACTTTCGCTTACTTTCGCCTCGCGGCCTGTATGGGGTGATTTACGTCTCCGGTTGCTGGCTCAATCAGTCGGTGGCTTGTTGCTCGGGGCACCTTCACTTTTAGCCACTATTTTCTTACGCTCATTGCCTTCCTTCACGGAGCTGTAGGTAATCTGGAAGGCGCCCGGGGACGCACGGCAGCCCTCTCCTCACATCACCAAAGCCGCCACGGCCAGCAGACGAGAATGAAATCGAGCTCACACCTGATATTGCGGGAAAGGAAGGGTGGCTGTTGTGTGACACAACAGCAGCATGGAGGCAACCGTGAGATACGGTGTTTTGTGGCAAGGCGGAGGAACGGTGTCGAAAACAGACCTGAGGCCAGACCCTTCGAGCCAATTTATTTCCCCGAGCATCGATGCATCACCACCCGACCGATAGACAGATGCCGTGTCCGATCGGCGGGTATCCTGGCTCCAGACTCCGATTCGGCTGTCTGATCTGGCGAACGGTAGGGGACAGGTTTGCGTGTTTGTATGTTGGTGTGTATTGCATTGCTCTGGATGACATACATAGCGCGGCGAGAATCGTTGAACGTACAAGCGTTGGTGGGTATCTGCATGCGTGTTGTGTGTGTTAAATAGCGCGAACGTGGGTGTTTGCCATTTCATGTTTTTTCGTGTTTGTTTGTTTGTGGCTTTTGGATGAAATTAGTCGCGTTTTGAAGGTTCAACGTGCACCGTTGGTCTAATGGTTAGGATTCATCCCTTCCAAGGATGAGGTCGGGGTTCGATTCCCCGACGGCGCATCTTTGTCAGCTGTTGCTCTGAATTACACCTTCTTTTCGCATCCTGGAGGCTCTCACGTGAGTCTTGACGTCTGTGGACATGGATTCCCGACCACTTGGCCACCTAGTCACCTTCATGGCTTTATCGGTGTGCAACCAGCAGAACGAGTGTAGACACGATTGTGTGCTAGTGCATGCACCTTGTGTGCTGTGTTTGTTGGAGGCAGTGCGAGAGAGCCATGGGGACTGTACAGAATAGTTTCCGTCGTGGTTGGTGTGTTTTTGTTGGCGTTTTGAGTGTTTTGTATTTGGCTAGGGTTGTGGTTTAGCGGGTGTTTGTTTTGGGCCAACATTGAATTTGTCTGGCGCGCCGTTGGTCTAATGGTTAGGATTCATCCCTCCCACGGATGAGGTCGGGGTTCGATTCCCCGGCGGCGCACGCCTTACTTTCGCTTACTTTCGCCTCGCGGCCTGTATGGGGTGATTTACGTCTCCGGTTGCTGGCTCAATCAGTCGGTGGCTTGTTGCTCGGGGCACCTTCACTTTTAGCCACTATTTTCTTACGCTCATTGCCTTCCTTCACGGAGCTGTAGGTAATCTGGAAGGCGCCCGGGGACGCACGGCAGCCCTCTCCTCACATCACCAAAGCCGCCACGGCCAGCAGACGAGAATGAAATCGAGCTCACACCTGATATTGCGGGAAAGGAAGGGTGGCTGTTGTGTGACACAACAGCAGCATGGAGGCAACCGTGAGATACGGTGTTTTGTGGCAAGGCGGAGGAACGGTGTCGAAAACAGACCTGAGGCCAGACCCTTCGAGCCAATTTATTTCCCCGAGCATCGATGCATCACCACCCGACCGATAGACAGATGCCGTGTCCGATCGGCGGGTATCCTGGCTCCAGACTCCGATTCGGCTGTCTGATCTGGCGAACGGTAGGGGACAGGTTTGCGTGTTTGTATGTTGGTGTGTATTGCATTGCTCTGGATGACATACATAGCGCGGCGAGAATCGTTGAACGTACAAGCGTTGGTGGGTATCTGCATGCGTGTTGTGTGTGTTAAATAGCGCGAACGTGGGTGTTTGCCATTTCATGTTTTTTCGTGTTTGTTTGTTTGTGGCTTTTGGATGAAATTAGTCGCGTTTTGAAGGTTCAACGTGCACCGTTGGTCTAATGGTTAGGATTCATCCCTTCCAAGGATGAGGTCGGGGTTCGATTCCCCGACGGCGCATCTTTGTCAGCTGTTGCTCTGAATTACACCTTCTTTTCGCATCCTGGAGGCTCTCACGTGAGTCTTGACGTCTGTGGACATGGATTCCCGACCACTTGGCCACCTAGTCACCTTCATGGCTTTATCGGTGTGCAACCAGCAGAACGAGTGTAGACACGATTGTGTGCTAGTGCATGCACCTTGTGTGCTGTGTTTGTTGGAGGCAGTGCGAGAGAGCCATGGGGACTGTACAGAATAGTTTCCGTCGTGGTTGGTGTGTTTTTGTTGGCGTTTTGAGTGTTTTGTATTTGGCTAGGGTTGTGGTTTAGCGGGTGTTTGTTTTGGGCCAACATTGAATTTGTCTGGCGCGCCGTTGGTCTAATGGTTAGGATTCATCCCTCCCACGGATGAGGTCGGGGTTCGATTCCCGGCGGCGCACGCCTTACTTTCGCTTACTTTCGCCTCGCGGCCTGTATGGGGTGATTTACGTCTCCGGTTGCTGGCTCAATCAGTCGGTGGCTTGTTGCTCGGGGCACCTTCACTTTTAGCCACTATTTTCTTACGCTCATTGCCTTCCTTCACGGAGCTGTAGGTAATCTGGAAGGCGCCCGGGGACGCACGGCAGCCCTCTCCTCACATCACCAAAGCCGCCACGGCCAGCAGACGAGAATGAAATCGAGCTCACACCTGATATTGCGGGAAAGGAAGGGTGGCTGTTGTGTGACACAACAGCAGCATGGAGGCAACCGTGAGATACGGTGTTTTGTGGCAAGGCGGAGGAACGGTGTCGAAAACAGACCTGAGGCCAGACCCTTCGAGCCAATTTATTTCCCCGAGCATCGATGCATCACCACCCGACCGATAGACAGATGCCGTGTCCGATCGGCGGGTATCCTGGCTCCAGACTCCGATTCGGCTGTCTGATCTGGCGAACGGTAGGGGACAGGTTTGCGTGTTTGTATGTTGGTGTGTATTGCATTGCTCTGGATGACATACATAGCGCGGCGAGAATCGTTGAACGTACAAGCGTTGGTGGGTATCTGCATGCGTGTTGTGTGTGTTAAATAGCGCGAACGTGGGTGTTTGCCATTTCATGTTTTTTCGTGTTTGTTTGTTTGTGGCTTTTGGATGAAATTAGTCGCGTTTTGAAGGTTCAACGTGCACCGTTGGTCTAATGGTTAGGATTCATCCCTTCCAAGGATGAGGTCGGGGTTCGATTCCCCGACGGCGCATCTTTTGTCAGCTGTTGCTCTGAATTACACCTTCTTTTCGCATCCTGGAGGCTCTCACGTGAGTCTTGACGTCTGTGGACATGGATTCCCGACCACTTGGCCACCTAGTCACCTTCATGGCTTTATCGGTGTGCAACCAGCAGAACGAGTGTAGACACGATTGTGTGCTAGTGCATGCACCTTGTGTGCTGTGTTTGTTGGAGGCAGTGCGAGAGAGCCATGGGGACTGTACAGAATAGTTTCCGTCGTGGTTGGTGTGTTTTTGTTGGCGTTTTGAGTGTTTTGTATTTGGCTAGGGTTGTGGTTTAGCGGGTGTTTGTTTTGGGCCAACATTGAATTTGTCTGGCGCGCCGTTGGTCTAATGGTTAGGATTCATCCCTCCCACGGATGAGGTCGGGGTTCGATTCCCGGCGGCGCACGCCTTACTTTCGCTTACTTTCGCCTCGCGGCCTGTATGGGGTGATTTACGTCTCCGGTTGCTGGCTCAATCAGTCGGTGGCTTGTTGCTCGGGGCACCTTCACTTTTAGCCACTATTTTCTTACGCTCATTGCCTTCCTTCACGGAGCTGTAGGTAATCTGGAAGGCGCCCGGGGACGCACGGCAGCCCTCTCCTCACATCACCAAAGCCGCCACGGCCAGCAGACGAGAATGAAATCGAGCTCACACCTGATATTGCGGGAAAGGAAGGGTGGCTGTTGTGTGACACAACAGCAGCATGGAGGCAACCGTGAGATACGGTGTTTTGTGGCAAGGCGGAGGAACGGTGTCGAAAACAGACCTGAGGCCAGACCCTTCGAGCCAATTTATTTCCCCGAGCATCGATGCATCACCACCCGACCGATAGACAGATGCCGTGTCCGATCGGCGGGTATCCTGGCTCCAGACTCCGATTCGGCTGTCTGATCTGGCGAACGGTAGGGGACAGGTTTGCGTGTTTGTATGTTGGTGTGTATTGCATTGCTCTGGATGACATACATAGCGCGGCGAGAATCGTTGAACGTACAAGCGTTGGTGGGTATCTGCATGCGTGTTGTGTGTGTTAAATAGCGCGAACGTGGGTGTTTGCCATTTCATGTTTTTTCGTGTTTGTTTGTTTGTGGCTTTTGGATGAAATTAGTCGCGTTTTGAAGGTTCAACGTGCACCGTTGGTCTAATGGTTAGGATTCATCCCTTCCAAGGATGAGGTCGGGGTTCGATTCCCCGACGGCGCATCTTTGTCAGCTGTTGCTCTGAATTACACCTTCTTTTCGCATCCTGGAGGCTCTCACGTGAGTCTTGACGTCTGTGGACATGGATTCCCGACCACTTGGCCACCTAGTCACCTTCATGGCTTTATCGGTGTGCAACCAGCAGAACGAGTGTAGACACGATTGTGTGCTAGTGCATGCACCTTGTGTGCTGTGTTTGTTGGAGGCAGTGCGAGAGAGCCATGGGGACTGTACAGAATAGTTTCCGTCGTGGTTGGTGTGTTTTTGTTGGCGTTTTGAGTGTTTTGTATTTGGCTAGGGTTGTGGTTTAGCGGGTGTTTGTTTTGGGCCAACATTGAATTTGTCTGGCGCGCCGTTGGTCTAATGGTTAGGATTCATCCCTCCCACGGATGAGGTCGGGGTTCGATTCCCCGGCGGCGCACGCCTTACTTTCGCTTACTTTCGCCTCGCGGCCTGTATGGGGTGATTTACGTCTCCGGTTGCTGGCTCAATCAGTCGGTGGCTTGTTGCTCGGGGCACCTTCACTTTTAGCCACTATTTTCTTACGCTCATTGCCTTCCTTCACGGAGCTGTAGGTAATCTGGAAGGCGCCCGGGGACGCACGGCAGCCCTCTCCTCACATCACCAAAGCCGCCACGGCCAGCAGACGAGAATGAAATCGAGCTCACACCTGATATTGCGGGAAAGGAAGGGTGGCTGTTGTGTGACACAACAGCAGCATGGAGGCAACCGTGAGATACGGTGTTTTGTGGCAAGGCGGAGGAACGGTGTCGAAAACAGACCTGAGGCCAGACCCTTCGAGCCAATTTATTTCCCCGAGCATCGATGCATCACCACCCGACCGATAGACAGATGCCGTGTCCGATCGGCGGGTATCCTGGCTCCAGACTCCGATTCGGCTGTCTGATCTGGCGAACGGTAGGGGACAGGTTTGCGTGTTTGTATGTTGGTGTGTATTGCATTGCTCTGGATGACATACATAGCGCGGCGAGAATCGTTGAACGTACAAGCGTTGGTGGGTATCTGCATGCGTGTTGTGTGTGTTAAATAGCGCGAACGTGGGTGTTTGCCATTTCATGTTTTTTCGTGTTTGTTTGTTTGTGGCTTTTGGATGAAATTAGTCGCGTTTTGAAGGTTCAACGTGCACCGTTGGTCTAATGGTTAGGATTCATCCCTTCCAAGGATGAGGTCGGGGTTCGATTCCCCGACGGCGCATCTTTGTCAGCTGTTGCTCTGAATTACACCTTCTTTTCGCATCCTGGAGGCTCTCACGTGAGTCTTGACGTCTGTGGACATGGATTCCCGACCACTTGGCCACCTAGTCACCTTCATGGCTTTATCGGTGTGCAACCAGCAGAACGAGTGTAGACACGATTGTGTGCTAGTGCATGCACCTTGTGTGCTGTGTTTGTTGGAGGCAGTGCGAGAGAGCCATGGGGACTGTACAGAATAGTTTCCGTCGTGGTTGGTGTGTTTTTGTTGGCGTTTTGAGTGTTTTGTATTTGGCTAGGGTTGTGGTTTAGCGGGTGTTTGTTTTGGGCCAACATTGAATTTGTCTGGCGCGCCGTTGGTCTAATGGTTAGGATTCATCCCTCCCACGGATGAGGTCGGGGTTCGATTCCCGGCGGCGCACGCCTTACTTTCGCTTACTTTCGCCTCGCGGCCTGTATGGGGTGATTTACGTCTCCGGTTGCTGGCTCAATCAGTCGGTGGCTTGTTGCTCGGGGCACCTTCACTTTTAGCCACTATTTTCTTACGCTCATTGCCTTCCTTCACGGAGCTGTAGGTAATCTGGAAGGCGCCCGGGGACGCACGGCAGCCCTCTCCTCACATCACCAAAGCCGCCACGGCCAGCAGACGAGAATGAAATCGAGCTCACACCTGATATTGCGGGAAAGGAAGGGTGGCTGTTGTGTGACACAACAGCAGCATGGAGGCAACCGTGAGATACGGTGTTTTGTGGCAAGGCGGAGGAACGGTGTCGAAAACAGACCTGAGGCCAGACCCTTCGAGCCAATTTATTTCCCCGAGCATCGATGCATCACCACCCGACCGATAGACAGATGCCGTGTCCGATCGGCGGGTATCCTGG
Organism: Phytophthora tubulina; assembly: GCA_014706135.1. NCBI lineage: Eukaryota > Oomycota > Peronosporomycetes > Peronosporales > Peronosporaceae > Phytophthora > Phytophthora tubulina. The sequence goes on along the minus strand of JACBOY010000175.1, from coordinate 19,103 downwards.
CTCCAGACTCCGATTCGGCTGTCTGATCTGGCGAACGGTAGGGGACAGGTTTGCGTGTTTGTATGTTGGTGTGTATTGCATTGCTCTGGATGACATACATAGCGCGGCGAGAATCGTTGAACGTACAAGCGTTGGTGGGTATCTGCATGCGTGTTGTGTGTGTTAAATAGCGCGAACGTGGGTGTTTGCCATTTCATGTTTTTTCGTGTTTGTTTGTTTGTGGCTTTTGGATGAAATTAGTCGCGTTTTGAAGGTTCAACGTGCACCGTTGGTCTAATGGTTAGGATTCATCCCTTCCAAGGATGAGGTCGGGGTTCGATTCCCCGACGGCGCATCTTTGTCAGCTGTTGCTCTGAATTACACCTTCTTTTCGCATCCTGGAGGCTCTCACGTGAGTCTTGACGTCTGTGGACATGGATTCCCGACCACTTGGCCACCTAGTCACCTTCATGGCTTTATCGGTGTGCAACCAGCAGAACGAGTGTAGACACGATTGTGTGCTAGTGCATGCACCTTGTGTGCTGTGTTTGTTGGAGGCAGTGCGAGAGAGCCATGGGGACTGTACAGAATAGTTTCCGTCGTGGTTGGTGTGTTTTTGTTGGCGTTTTGAGTGTTTTGTATTTGGCTAGGGTTGTGGTTTAGCGGGTGTTTGTTTTGGGCCAACATTGAATTTGTCTGGCGCGCCGTTGGTCTAATGGTTAGGATTCATCCCTCCCACGGATGAGGTCGGGGTTCGATTCCCCGGCGGCGCACGCCTTACTTTCGCTTACTTTCGCCTCGCGGCCTGTATGGGGTGATTTACGTCTCCGGTTGCTGGCTCAATCAGTCGGTGGCTTGTTGCTCGGGGCACCTTCACTTTTAGCCACTATTTTCTTACGCTCATTGCCTTCCTTCACGGAGCTGTAGGTAATCTGGAAGGCGCCCGGGGACGCACGGCAGCCCTCTCCTCACATCACCAAAGCCGCCACGGCCAGCAGACGAGAATGAAATCGAGCTCACACCTGATATTGCGGGAAAGGAAGGGTGGCTGTTGTGTGACACAACAGCAGCATGGAGGCAACCGTGAGATACGGTGTTTTGTGGCAAGGCGGAGGAACGGTGTCGAAAACAGACCTGAGGCCAGACCCTTCGAGCCAATTTATTTCCCCGAGCATCGATGCATCACCACCCGACCGATAGACAGATGCCGTGTCCGATCGGCGGGTATCCTGGCTCCAGACTCCGATTCGGCTGTCTGATCTGGCGAACGGTAGGGGACAGGTTTGCGTGTTTGTATGTTGGTGTGTATTGCATTGCTCTGGATGACATACATAGCGCGGCGAGAATCGTTGAACGTACAAGCGTTGGTGGGTATCTGCATGCGTGTTGTGTGTGTTAAATAGCGCGAACGTGGGTGTTTGCCATTTCATGTTTTTTCGTGTTTGTTTGTTTGTGGCTTTTGGATGAAATTAGTCGCGTTTTGAAGGTTCAACGTGCACCGTTGGTCTAATGGTTAGGATTCATCCCTTCCAAGGATGAGGTCGGGGTTCGATTCCCCGACGGCGCATCTTTGTCAGCTGTTGCTCTGAATTACACCTTCTTTTCGCATCCTGGAGGCTCTCACGTGAGTCTTGACGTCTGTGGACATGGATTCCCGACCACTTGGCCACCTAGTCACCTTCATGGCTTTATCGGTGTGCAACCAGCAGAACGAGTGTAGACACGATTGTGTGCTAGTGCATGCACCTTGTGTGCTGTGTTTGTTGGAGGCAGTGCGAGAGAGCCATGGGGACTGTACAGAATAGTTTCCGTCGTGGTTGGTGTGTTTTTGTTGGCGTTTTGAGTGTTTTGTATTTGGCTAGGGTTGTGGTTTAGCGGGTGTTTGTTTTGGGCCAACATTGAATTTGTCTGGCGCGCCGTTGGTCTAATGGTTAGGATTCATCCCTCCCACGGATGAGGTCGGGGTTCGATTCCCCGGCGGCGCACGCCTTACTTTCGCTTACTTTCGCCTCGCGGCCTGTATGGGGTGATTTACGTCTCCGGTTGCTGGCTCAATCAGTCGGTGGCTTGTTGCTCGGGGCACCTTCACTTTTAGCCACTATTTTCTTACGCTCATTGCCTTCCTTCACGGAGCTGTAGGTAATCTGGAAGGCGCCCGGGGACGCACGGCAGCCCTCTCCTCACATCACCAAAGCCGCCACGGCCAGCAGACGAGAATGAAATCGAGCTCACACCTGATATTGCGGGAAAGGAAGGGTGGCTGTTGTGTGACACAACAGCAGCATGGAGGCAACCGTGAGATACGGTGTTTTGTGGCAAGGCGGAGGAACGGTGTCGAAAACAGACCTGAGGCCAGACCCTTCGAGCCAATTTATTTCCCCGAGCATCGATGCATCACCACCCGACCGATAGACAGATGCCGTGTCCGATCGGCGGGTATCCTGGCTCCAGACTCCGATTCGGCTGTCTGATCTGGCGAACGGTAGGGGACAGGTTTGCGTGTTTGTATGTTGGTGTGTATTGCATTGCTCTGGATGACATACATAGCGCGGCGAGAATCGTTGAACGTACAAGCGTTGGTGGGTATCTGCATGCGTGTTGTGTGTGTTAAATAGCGCGAACGTGGGTGTTTGCCATTTCATGTTTTTTCGTGTTTGTTTGTTTGTGGCTTTTGGATGAAATTAGTCGCGTTTTGAAGGTTCAACGTGCACCGTTGGTCTAATGGTTAGGATTCATCCCTTCCAAGGATGAGGTCGGGGTTCGATTCCCCGACGGCGCATCTTTGTCAGCTGTTGCTCTGAATTACACCTTCTTTTCGCATCCTGGAGGCTCTCACGTGAGTCTTGACGTCTGTGGACATGGATTCCCGACCACTTGGCCACCTAGTCACCTTCATGGCTTTATCGGTGTGCAACCAGCAGAACGAGTGTAGACACGATTGTGTGCTAGTGCATGCACCTTGTGTGCTGTGTTTGTTGGAGGCAGTGCGAGAGAGCCATGGGGACTGTACAGAATAGTTTCCGTCGTGGTTGGTGTGTTTTTGTTGGCGTTTTGAGTGTTTTGTATTTGGCTAGGGTTGTGGTTTAGCGGGTGTTTGTTTTGGGCCAACATTGAATTTGTCTGGCGCGCCGTTGGTCTAATGGTTAGGATTCATCCCTCCCACGGATGAGGTCGGGGTTCGATTCCCCGGCGGCGCACGCCTTACTTTCGCTTACTTTCGCCTCGCGGCCTGTATGGGGTGATTTACGTCTCCGGTTGCTGGCTCAATCAGTCGGTGGCTTGTTGCTCGGGGCACCTTCACTTTTAGCCACTATTTTCTTACGCTCATTGCCTTCCTTCACGGAGCTGTAGGTAATCTGGAAGGCGCCCGGGGACGCACGGCAGCCCTCTCCTCACATCACCAAAGCCGCCACGGCCAGCAGACGAGAATGAAATCGAGCTCACACCTGATATTGCGGGAAAGGAAGGGTGGCTGTTGTGTGACACAACAGCAGCATGGAGGCAACCGTGAGATACGGTGTTTTGTGGCAAGGCGGAGGAACGGTGTCGAAAACAGACCTGAGGCCAGACCCTTCGAGCCAATTTATTTCCCCGAGCATCGATGCATCACCACCCGACCGATAGACAGATGCCGTGTCCGATCGGCGGGTATCCTGGCTCCAGACTCCGATTCGGCTGTCTGATCTGGCGAACGGTAGGGGACAGGTTTGCGTGTTTGTATGTTGGTGTGTATTGCATTGCTCTGGATGACATACATAGCGCGGCGAGAATCGTTGAACGTACAAGCGTTGGTGGGTATCTGCATGCGTGTTGTGTGTGTTAAATAGCGCGAACGTGGGTGTTTGCCATTTCATGTTTTTTCGTGTTTGTTTGTTTGTGGCTTTTGGATGAAATTAGTCGCGTTTTGAAGGTTCAACGTGCACCGTTGGTCTAATGGTTAGGATTCATCCCTCCCAAGGATGAGGTCGGGGTTCGATTCCCCGACGGCGCATCTTTGTCAGCTGTTGCTCTGAATTACACCTTCTTTTCGCATCCTGGAGGCTCTCACGTGAGTCTTGACGTCTGTGGACATGGATTCCCGACCACTTGGCCACCTAGTCACCTTCATGGCTTTATCGGTGTGCAACCAGCAGAACGAGTGTAGACACGATTGTGTGCTAGTGCATGCACCTTGTGTGCTGTGTTTGTTGGAGGCAGTGCGAGAGAGCCATGGGGACTGTACAGAATAGTTTCCGTCGTGGTTGGTGTGTTTTTGTTGGCGTTTTGAGTGTTTTGTATTTGGCTAGGGTTGTGGTTTAGCGGGTGTTTGTTTTGGGCCAACATTGAATTTGTCTGGCGCGCCGTTGGTCTAATGGTTAGGATTCATCCCTCCCACGGATGAGGTCGGGGTTCGATTCCCCGACGGCGCATCTTTTGTCAGCTGTTGCTCTGAATTACACCTTCTTTTCGCATCCTGGAGGCTCTCACGTGAGTCTTGACGTCTGTGGACATGGATTCCCGACCACTTGGCCACCTAGTCACCTTCATGGCTTTATCGGTGTGCAACCAGCAGAACGAGTGTAGACACGATTGTGTGCTAGTGCATGCACCTTGTGTGCTGTGTTTGTTGGAGGCAGTGCGAGAGAGCCATGGGGACTGTACAGAATAGTTTCCGTCGTGGTTGGTGTGTTTTTGTTGGCGTTTTGAGTGTTTTGTATTTGGCTAGGGTTGTGGTTTAGCGGGTGTTTGTTTTGGGCCAACATTGAATTTGTCTGGCGCGCCGTTGGTCTAATGGTTAGGATTCATCCCTCCCACGGATGAGGTCGGGGTTCGATTCCCCGGCGGCGCACGCCTTACTTTCGCTTACTTTCGCCTCGCGGCCTGTATGGGGTGATTTACGTCTCCGGTTGCTGGCTCAATCAGTCGGTGGCTTGTTGCTCGGGGCACCTTCACTTTTAGCCACTATTTTCTTACGCTCATTGCCTTCCTTCACGGAGCTGTAGGTAATCTGGAAGGCGCCCGGGGACGCACGGCAGCCCTCTCCTCACATCACCAAAGCCGCCACGGCCAGCAGACGAGAATGAAATCGAGCTCACACCTGATATTGCGGGAAAGGAAGGGTGGCTGTTGTGTGACACAACAGCAGCATGGAGGCAACCGTGAGATACGGTGTTTTGTGGCAAGGCGGAGGAACGGTGTCGAAAACAGACCTGAGGCCAGACCCTTCGAGCCAATTTATTTCCCCGAGCATCGATGCATCACCACCCGACCGATAGACAGATGCCGTGTCCGATCGGCGGGTATCCTGGCTCCAGACTCCGATTCGGCTGTCTGATCTGGCGAACGGTAGGGGACAGGTTTGCGTGTTTGTATGTTGGTGTGTATTGCATTGCTCTGGATGACATACATAGCGCGGCGAGAATCGTTGAACGTACAAGCGTTGGTGGGTATCTGCATGCGTTAAATAGCGCGAAAAATACAGCTGGAGGCGTGAGTCTTGACGTCTGTGGACATGGATTCCCGACCACTTGGCCACCAGTTTCATGGCTTTATCGGTGTGAACGTGATTGTCGCGTTTTGAAGGTTCAACGTGCACCGTTGGTCTAATGGTTAGGATTCATCCCTTCCAAGGATGAGGTCGGGGTTCGATTCCCCGACGGCGCATCTTTGTCAGCTGTTGCTCTGAATTACACCTTCTTTTCGCATCCTGGAGGCTCTCACGTGAGTCTTGACGTCTGTGGACATGGATTCCCGACCACTTGGCCACCTAGTCACCTTCATGGCTTTATCGGTGTGCAACCAGCAGAACGAGTGTAGACACGATTGTGTGCTAGTGCATGCACCTTGTGTGCTGTGTTTGTTGGAGGCAGTGCGAGAGAGCCATGGGGACTGTACAGAATAGTTTCCGTCGTGGTTGGTGTGTTTTTGTTGGCGTTTTGAGTGTTTTGTATTTGGCTAGGGTTGTGGTTTAGCGGGTGTTTGTTTTGGGCCAACATTGAATTTGTCTGGCGCGCCGTTGGTCTAATGGTTAGGATTCATCCCTCCCACGGATGAGGTCGGGGTTCGATTCCCCGGCGGCGCACGCCTTACTTTCGCTTACTTTCGCCTCGCGGCCTGTATGGGGTGATTTACGTCTCCGGTTGCTGGCTCAATCAGTCGGTGGCTTGTTGCTCGGGGCACCTTCACTTTTAGCCACTATTTTCTTACGCTCATTGCCTTCCTTCACGGAGCTGTAGGTAATCTGGAAGGCGCCCGGGGACGCACGGCAGCCCTCTCCTCACATCACCAAAGCCGCCACGGCCAGCAGACGAGAATGAAATCGAGCTCACACCTGATATTGCGGGAAAGGAAGGGTGGCTGTTGTGTGACACAACAGCAGCATGGAGGCAACCGTGAGATACGGTGTTTTGTGGCAAGGCGGAGGAACGGTGTCGAAAACAGACCTGAGGCCAGACCCTTCGAGCCAATTTATTTCCCCGAGCATCGATGCATCACCACCCGACCGATAGACAGATGCCGTGTCCGATCGGCGGGTATCCTGGCTCCAGACTCCGATTCGGCTGTCTGATCTGGCGAACGGTAGGGGACAGGTTTGCGTGTTTGTATGTTGGTGTGTATTGCATTGCTCTGGATGACATACATAGCGCGGCGAGAATCGTTGAACGTACAAGCGTTGGTGGGTATCTGCATGCGTGTTGTGTGTGTTAAATAGCGCGAACGTGGGTGTTTGCCATTTCATGTTTTTTCGTGTTTGTTTGTTTGTGGCTTTTGGATGAAATTAGTCGCGTTTTGAAGGTTCAACGTGCACCGTTGGTCTAATGGTTAGGATTCATCCCTTCCAAGGATGAGGTCGGGGTTCGATTCCCCGACGGCGCATCTTTGTCAGCTGTTGCTCTGAATTACACCTTCTTTTCGCATCCTGGAGGCTCTCACGTGAGTCTTGACGTCTGTGGACATGGATTCCCGACCACTTGGCCACCTAGTCACCTTCATGGCTTTATCGGTGTGCAACCAGCAGAACGAGTGTAGACACGATTGTGTGCTAGTGCATGCACCTTGTGTGCTGTGTTTGTTGGAGGCAGTGCGAGAGAGCCATGGGGACTGTACAGAATAGTTTCCGTCGTGGTTGGTGTGTTTTTGTTGGCGTTTTGAGTGTTTTGTATTTGGCTAGGGTTGTGGTTTAGCGGGTGTTTGTTTTGGGCCAACATTGAATTTGTCTGGCGCGCCGTTGGTCTAATGGTTAGGATTCATCCCTCCCACGGATGAGGTCGGGGTTCGATTCCCCGGCGGCGCACGCCTTACTTTCGCTTACTTTCGCCTCGCGGCCTGTATGGGGTGATTTACGTCTCCGGTTGCTGGCTCAATCAGTCGGTGGCTTGTTGCTCGGGGCACCTTCACTTTTAGCCACTATTTTCTTACGCTCATTGCCTTCCTTCACGGAGCTGTAGGTAATCTGGAAGGCGCCCGGGGACGCACGGCAGCCCTCTCCTCACATCACCAAAGCCGCCACGGCCAGCAGACGAGAATGAAATCGAGCTCACACCTGATATTGCGGGAAAGGAAGGGTGGCTGTTGTGTGACACAACAGCAGCATGGAGGCAACCGTGAGATACGGTGTTTTGTGGCAAGGCGGAGGAACGGTGTCGAAAACAGACCTGAGGCCAGACCCTTCGAGCCAATTTATTTCCCCGAGCATCGATGCATCACCACCCGACCGATAGACAGATGCCGTGTCCGATCGGCGGGTATCCTGGCTCCAGACTCCGATTCGGCTGTCTGATCTGGCGAACGGTAGGGGACAGGTTTGCGTGTTTGTATGTTGGTGTGTATTGCATTGCTCTGGATGACATACATAGCGCGGCGAGAATCGTTGAACGTACAAGCGTTGGTGGGTATCTGCATGCGTGTTGTGTGTGTTAAATAGCGCGAACGTGGGTGTTTGCCATTTCATGTTTTTCGTGTTTGTTTGTTTGTGGCTTTTGGATGAAATTAGTCGCGTTTTGAAGGTTCAACGTGCACCGTTGGTCTAATGGTTAGGATTCATCCCTTCCAAGGATGAGGTCGGGGTTCGATTCCCCGACGGCGCATCTTTGTCAGCTGTTGCTCTGAATTACACCTTCTTTTCGCATCCTGGAGGCTCTCACGTGAGTCTTGACGTCTGTGGACATGGATTCCCGACCACTTGGCCACCTAGTCACCTTCATGGCTTTATCGGTGTGCAACCAGCAGAACGAGTGTAGACACGATTGTGTGCTAGTGCATGCACCTTGTGTGCTGTGTTTGTTGGAGGCAGTGCGAGAGAGCCATGGGGACTGTACAGAATAGTTTCCGTCGTGGTTGGTGTGTTTTTGTTGGCGTTTTGAGTGTTTTGTATTTGGCTAGGGTTGTGGTTTAGCGGGTGTTTGTTTTGGGCCAACATTGAATTTGTCTGGCGCGCCGTTGGTCTAATGGTTAGGATTCATCCCTCCCACGGATGAGGTCGGGGTTCGATTCCCCGGCGGCGCACGCCTTACTTTCGCTTACTTTCGCCTCGCGGCCTGTATGGGGTGATTTACGTCTCCGGTTGCTGGCTCAATCAGTCGGTGGCTTGTTGCTCGGGGCACCTTCACTTTTAGCCACTATTTTCTTACGCTCATTGCCTTCCTTCACGGAGCTGTAGGTAATCTGGAAGGCGCCCGGGGACGCACGGCAGCCCTCTCCTCACATCACCAAAGCCGCCACGGCCAGCAGACGAGAATGAAATCGAGCTCACACCTGATATTGCGGGAAAGGAAGGGTGGCTGTTGTGTGACACAACAGCAGCATGGAGGCAACCGTGAGATACGGTGTTTTGTGGCAAGGCGGAGGAACGGTGTCGAAAACAGACCTGAGGCCAGACCCTTCGAGCCAATTTATTTCCCCGAGCATCGATGCATCACCACCCGACCGATAGACAGATGCCGTGTCCGATCGGCGGGTATCCTGGCTCCAGACTCCGATTCGGCTGTCTGATCTGGCGAACGGTAGGGGACAGGTTTGCGTGTTTGTATGTTGGTGTGTATTGCATTGCTCTGGATGACATACATAGCGCGGCGAGAATCGTTGAACGTACAAGCGTTGGTGGGTATCTGCATGCGTGTTGTGTGTGTTAAATAGCGCGAACGTGGGTGTTTGCCATTTCATGTTTTTCGTGTTTGTTTGTTTGTGGCTTTTGGATGAAATTAGTCGCGTTTTGAAGGTTCAACGTGCACCGTTGGTCTAATGGTTAGGATTCATCCCTTCCAAGGATGAGGTCGGGGTTCGATTCCCCGACGGCGCATCTTTGTCAGCTGTTGCTCTGAATTACACCTTCTTTTCGCATCCTGGAGGCTCTCACGTGAGTCTTGACGTCTGTGGACATGGATTCCCGACCACTTGGCCACCTAGTCACCTTCATGGCTTTATCGGTGTGCAACCAGCAGAACGAGTGTAGACACGATTGTGTGCTAGTGCATGCACCTTGTGTGCTGTGTTTGTTGGAGGCAGTGCGAGAGAGCCATGGGGACTGTACAGAATAGTTTCCGTCGTGGTTGGTGTGTTTTTGTTGGCGTTTTGAGTGTTTTGTATTTGGCTAGGGTTGTGGTTTAGCGGGTGTTTGTTTTGGGCCAACATTGAATTTGTCTGGCGCGCCGTTGGTCTAATGGTTAGGATTCATCCCTCCCACGGATGAGGTCGGGGTTCGATTCCCCGGCGGCGCACGCCTTACTTTCGCTTACTTTCGCCTCGCGGCCTGTATGGGGTGATTTACGTCTCCGGTTGCTGGCTCAATCAGTCGGTGGCTTGTTGCTCGGGGCACCTTCACTTTTAGCCACTATTTTCTTACGCTCATTGCCTTCCTTCACGGAGCTGTAGGTAATCTGGAAGGCGCCCGGGGACGCACGGCAGCCCTCTCCTCACATCACCAAAGCCGCCACGGCCAGCAGACGAGAATGAAATCGAGCTCACACCTGATATTGCGGGAAAGGAAGGGTGGCTGTTGTGTGACACAACAGCAGCATGGAGGCAACCGTGAGATACGGTGTTTTGTGGCAAGGCGGAGGAACGGTGTCGAAAACAGACCTGAGGCCAGACCCTTCGAGCCAATTTATTTCCCCGAGCATCGATGCATCACCACCCGACCGATAGACAGATGCCGTGTCCGATCGGCGGGTATCCTGGCTCCAGACTCCGATTCGGCTGTCTGATCTGGCGAACGGTAGGGGACAGGTTTGCGTGTTTGTATGTTGGTGTGTATTGCATTGCTCTGGATGACATACATAGCGCGGCGAGAATCGTTGAACGTACAAGCGTTGGTGGGTATCTGCATGCGTGTTGTGTGTGTTAAATAGCGCGAACGTGGGTGTTTGCCATTTCATGTTTTTCGTGTTTGTTTGTTTGTGGCTTTTGGATGAAATTAGTCGCGTTTTGAAGGTTCAACGTGCACCGTTGGTCTAATGGTTAGGATTCATCCCTTCCAAGGATGAGGTCGGGGTTCGATTCCCCGACGGCGCATCTTTGTCAGCTGTTGCTCTGAATTACACCTTCTTTTCGCATCCTGGAGGCTCTCACGTGAGTCTTGACGTCTGTGGACATGGATTCCCGACCACTTGGCCACCTAGTCACCTTCATGGCTTTATCGGTGTGCAACCAGCAGAACGAGTGTAGACACGATTGTGTGCTAGTGCATGCACCTTGTGTGCTGTGTTTGTTGGAGGCAGTGCGAGAGAGCCATGGGGACTGTACAGAATAGTTTCCGTCGTGGTTGGTGTGTTTTTGTTGGCGTTTTGAGTGTTTTGTATTTGGCTAGGGTTGTGGTTTAGCGGGTGTTTGTTTTGGGCCAACATTGAATTTGTCTGGCGCGCCGTTGGTCTAATGGTTAGGATTCATCCCTCCCACGGATGAGGTCGGGGTTCGATTCCCCGGCGGCGCACGCCTTACTTTCGCTTACTTTCGCCTCGCGGCCTGTATGGGGTGATTTACGTCTCCGGTTGCTGGCTCAATCAGTCGGTGGCTTGTTGCTCGGGGCACCTTCACTTTTAGCCACTATTTTCTTACGCTCATTGCCTTCCTTCACGGAGCTGTAGGTAATCTGGAAGGCGCCCGGGGACGCACGGCAGCCCTCTCCTCACATCACCAAAGCCGCCACGGCCAGCAGACGAGAATGAAATCGAGCTCACACCTGATATTGCGGGAAAGGAAGGGTGGCTGTTGTGTGACACAACAGCAGCATGGAGGCAACCGTGAGATACGGTGTTTTGTGGCAAGGCGGAGGAACGGTGTCGAAAACAGACCTGAGGCCAGACCCTTCGAGCCAATTTATTTCCCCGAGCATCGATGCATCACCACCCGACCGATAGACAGATGCCGTGTCCGATCGGCGGGTATCCTGGCTCCAGACTCCGATTCGGCTGTCTGATCTGGCGAACGGTAGGGGACAGGTTTGCGTGTTTGTATGTTGGTGTGTATTGCATTGCTCTGGATGACATACATAGCGCGGCGAGAATCGTTGAACGTACAAGCGTTGGTGGGTATCTGCATGCGTGTTGTGTGTGTTAAATAGCGCGAACGTGGGTGTTTGCCATTTCATGTTTTTTCGTGTTTGTTTGTTTGTGGCTTTTGGATGAAATTAGTCGCGTTTTGAAGGTTCAACGTGCACCGTTGGTCTAATGGTTAGGATTCATCCCTTCCAAGGATGAGGTCGGGGTTCGATTCCCCGACGGCGCATCTTTGTCAGCTGTTGCTCTGAATTACACCTTCTTTTCGCATCCTGGAGGCTCTCACGTGAGTCTTGACGTCTGTGGACATGGATTCCCGACCACTTGGCCACCTAGTCACCTTCATGGCTTTATCGGTGTGCAACCAGCAGAACGAGTGTAGACACGATTGTGTGCTAGTGCATGCACCTTGTGTGCTGTGTTTGTTGGAGGCAGTGCGAGAGAGCCATGGGGACTGTACAGAATAGTTTCCGTCGTGGTTGGTGTGTTTTTGTTGGCGTTTTGAGTGTTTTGTATTTGGCTAGGGTTGTGGTTTAGCGGGTGTTTGTTTTGGGCCAACATTGAATTTGTCTGGCGCGCCGTTGGTCTAATGGTTAGGATTCATCCCTCCCACGGATGAGGTCGGGGTTCGATTCCCCGGCGGCGCACGCCTTACTTTCGCTTACTTTCGCCTCGCGGCCTGTATGGGGTGATTTACGTCTCCGGTTGCTGGCTCAATCAGTCGGTGGCTTGTTGCTCGGGGCACCTTCACTTTTAGCCACTATTTTCTTACGCTCATTGCCTTCCTTCACGGAGCTGTAGGTAATCTGGAAGGCGCCCGGGGACGCACGGCAGCCCTCTCCTCACATCACCAAAGCCGCCACGGCCAGCAGACGAGAATGAAATCGAGCTCACACCTGATATTGCGGGAAAGGAAGGGTGGCTGTTGTGTGACACAACAGCAGCATGGAGGCAACCGTGAGATACGGTGTTTTGTGGCAAGGCGGAGGAACGGTGTCGAAAACAGACCTGAGGCCAGACCCTTCGAGCCAATTTATTTCCCCGAGCATCGATGCATCACCACCCGACCGATAGACAGATGCCGTGTCCGATCGGCGGGTATCCTGGCTCCAGACTCCGATTCGGCTGTCTGATCTGGCGAACGGTAGGGGACAGGTTTGCGTGTTTGTATGTTGGTGTGTATTGCATTGCTCTGGATGACATACATAGCGCGGCGAGAATCGTTGAACGTACAAGCGTTGGTGGGTATCTGCATGCGTGTTGTGTGTGTTAAATAGCGCGAACGTGGGTGTTTGCCATTTCATGTTTTTTCGTGTTTGTTTGTTTGTGGCTTTTGGATGAAATTAGTCGCGTTTTGAAGGTTCAACGTGCACCGTTGGTCTAATGGTTAGGATTCATCCCTTCCAAGGATGAGGTCGGGGTTCGATTCCCCGACGGCGCATCTTTGTCAGCTGTTGCTCTGAATTACACCTTCTTTTCGCATCCTGGAGGCTCTCACGTGAGTCTTGACGTCTGTGGACATGGATTCCCGACCACTTGGCCACCTAGTCACCTTCATGGCTTTATCGGTGTGCAACCAGCAGAACGAGTGTAGACACGATTGTGTGCTAGTGCATGCACCTTGTGTGCTGTGTTTGTTGGAGGCAGTGCGAGAGAGCCATGGGGACTGTACAGAATAGTTTCCGTCGTGGTTGGTGTGTTTTTGTTGGCGTTTTGAGTGTTTTGTATTTGGCTAGGGTTGTGGTTTAGCGGGTGTTTGTTTTGGGCCAACATTGAATTTGTCTGGCGCGCCGTTGGTCTAATGGTTAGGATTCATCCCTCCCACGGATGAGGTCGGGGTTCGATTCCCCGGCGGCGCACGCCTTACTTTCGCTTACTTTCGCCTCGCGGCCTGTATGGGGTGATTTACGTCTCCGGTTGCTGGCTCAATCAGTCGGTGGCTTGTTGCTCGGGGCACCTTCACTTTTAGCCACTATTTTCTTACGCTCATTGCCTTCCTTCACGGAGCTGTAGGTAATCTGGAAGGCGCCCGGGGACGCACGGCAGCCCTCTCCTCACATCACCAAAGCCGCCACGGCCAGCAGACGAGAATGAAATCGAGCTCACACCTGATATTGCGGGAAAGGAAGGGTGGCTGTTGTGTGACACAACAGCAGCATGGAGGCAACCGTGAGATACGGTGTTTTGTGGCAAGGCGGAGGAACGGTGTCGAAAACAGACCTGAGGCCAGACCCTTCGAGCCAATTTATTTCCCCGAGCATCGATGCATCACCACCCGACCGATAGACAGATGCCGTGTCCGATCGGCGGGTATCCTGGCTCCAGACTCCGATTCGGCTGTCTGATCTGGCGAACGGTAGGGGACAGGTTTGCGTGTTTGTATGTTGGTGTGTATTGCATTGCTCTGGATGACATACATAGCGCGGCGAGAATCGTTGAACGTACAAGCGTTGGTGGGTATCTGCATGCGTGTTGTGTGTGTTAAATAGCGCGAACGTGGGTGTTTGCCATTTCATGTTTTTTCGTGTTTGTTTGTTTGTGGCTTTTGGATGAAATTAGTCGCGTTTTGAAGGTTCAACGTGCACCGTTGGTCTAATGGTTAGGATTCATCCCTTCCAAGGATGAGGTCGGGGTTCGATTCCCCGACGGCGCATCTTTGTCAGCTGTTGCTCTGAATTACACCTTCTTTTCGCATCCTGGAGGCTCTCACGTGAGTCTTGACGTCTGTGGACATGGATTCCCGACCACTTGGCCACCTAGTCACCTTCATGGCTTTATCGGTGTGCAACCAGCAGAACGAGTGTAGACACGATTGTGTGCTAGTGCATGCACCTTGTGTGCTGTGTTTGTTGGAGGCAGTGCGAGAGAGCCATGGGGACTGTACAGAATAGTTTCCGTCGTGGTTGGTGTGTTTTTGTTGGCGTTTTGAGTGTTTTGTATTTGGCTAGGGTTGTGGTTTAGCGGGTGTTTGTTTTGGGCCAACATTGAATTTGTCTGGCGCGCCGTTGGTCTAATGGTTAGGATTCATCCCTCCCACGGATGAGGTCGGGGTTCGATTCCCCGGCGGCGCACGCCTTACTTTCGCTTACTTTCGCCTCGCGGCCTGTATGGGGTGATTTACGTCTCCGGTTGCTGGCTCAATCAGTCGGTGGCTTGTTGCTCGGGGCACCTTCACTTTTAGCCACTATTTTCTTACGCTCATTGCCTTCCTTCACGGAGCTGTAGGTAATCTGGAAGGCGCCCGGGGACGCACGGCAGCCCTCTCCTCACATCACCAAAGCCGCCACGGCCAGCAGACGAGAATGAAATCGAGCTCACACCTGATATTGCGGGAAAGGAAGGGTGGCTGTTGTGTGACACAACAGCAGCATGGAGGCAACCGTGAGATACGGTGTTTTGTGGCAAGGCGGAGGAACGGTGTCGAAAACAGACCTGAGGCCAGACCCTTCGAGCCAATTTATTTCCCCGAGCATCGATGCATCACCACCCGACCGATAGACAGATGCCGTGTCCGATCGGCGGGTATCCTGGCTCCAGACTCCGATTCGGCTGTCTGATCTGGCGAACGGTAGGGGACATGTTTGCGTGTTTGTATGTTGGTGTGTATTGCATTGCTCTGGATGACATACATAGCGCGGCGAGAATCGTTGAACGTACAAGCGTTGGTGGGTATCTGCATGCGTGTTGTGTGTGTTAAATAGCGCGAACGTGGGTGTTTGCCATTTCATGTTTTTTCGTGTTTGTTTGTTTGTGGCTTTTGGATGAAATTAGTCGCGTTTTGAAGGTTCAACGTGCACCGTTGGTCTAATGGTTAGGATTCATCCCTTCCAAGGATGAGGTCGGGGTTCGATTCCCCGACGGCGCATCTTTTGTCAGCTGTTGCTCTGAATTACACCTTCTTTTCGCATCCTGGAGGCTCTCACGTGAGTCTTGACGTCTGTGGATATGCATCCCCGACAACCTGGCCACTAGAGCTTGCAGTTGGTGGAGGGCGGGTTATCCGATCCACCCGAGATCATGTATCACGTCTACCACATTGAGGATTCATCTGTCAAAATATACCAAAGTTTGACAAGGCGTCTGTGTAAGAAGGAATTTTGGGAAATCACAGAAAATGCAAACTACGGTAATGCTTCAATAACGTTGCCGTTTGCGTTGGGTCAGCACAGAATATTTAGCTATGCACACACGGATATGCGTAGCGCGATGCGAAGTCGATTATATCAATGAGCTAACATGTTCGTAGTAGCCCAGTTGTTAGTCTGTTTGAAGGCGTCCATGCAGTATTTTCAGAGTTTTGAAATCTGTAGACCAGACCACGTCGTAGTGACGTAGCGGTCCACATGCACGTTCCCTCCGGGGTGAGCGTGAAATTCAAATGAGCAAAGTGGGCGATCAAGCGGGAAAAGGCGGCGCCTCGATGTGGCAGCTCCCAGCAATAACATGTGGCTAAGAGAGGCGGTGCCCCATCACAGCGTGCGGGAAATGCTCTCGCTGTGGATGTAACCGTTACGGCGTTTTGCCCTCCGTGAAATGAGCCCAGGCTCCAGGAAGACCAAAGCGTGCTAATGCCAGGGCGACGACATTTGCCACGACGCTTGTGCGACCACGTTCAATACCCACGCGAGCGAAACGCAGGCCGCCAAATGGCGGGTCACTCGGCGAGGGACGTTCTCCAGCGATGCAAGTAGAAATAGATTTAGCTCTGTCCACAGACTTCCGTTCACTGACACGTCCACGTGCCACTGACAGTGTAGGAGTGTTGACAGCAGATATACCAAACTCATCAGTGGAAGATGCCTGCGTTTCCTATGAAGGTGGGACGATGTCAACGTATTCGATGATAAAACTTGACGGTCGGACATACGCAGTACCGTCCATTCAACTTCGGAAATCGATCAGTTTATTGTTGAAAGGAATATTGTGCTCAAGAGGGTGAATCCGTTACCAGAAGCACGTTCTATCGACTGGCAGGTATGTTGACGCATGGTAAGGCGCAGGCGCGTCGCGCTGTTGATTATGTTACTGGTTTCCTGATATACTACAATTTTGCTGTGCTGGATATAATTGTCCGATAATTACTACCTGAAGATGCGCCCGAATTGCAGCAGAAGTTGGCAATCTTAAGAGTGGCTGAAGTAGTGGGTATCGGGCGCGCCCGGCTTTACTGGTGCGATAAGGCAGTGGAGAATTCCGACAAACTACAGGCTACAAGCCAGTGAACACGCTAGTAGAAGCAATTGTAGGGATAATGCTTGACCTACAATCAGATCTGGAAGCCGTCAAAGAAGCCAGTTTCTTCCATTTGTTTGATTTTAACAAGGGATATTGGCAACTCTCGCTCGCTGAAGAGTGCCAAGAGATACTATCGTACGTGACGCATAACGTGTACACGCCGAGACGCGTTTCACAAGAATGTACTGATGTTGCATTATTCTTCCAAGCTATGATCGAGAAATCCTTAGAAGAGCTTTCGCACCACCATTTACTTGTGTGGATAGATGACTTGCTGTTATTCGCGAACGACGTGCAGACATATCTCACGAAGTTGGAAAGATTGTTTGAACTTCATGATGTCTTCGGGTTTAAGCTGAGTGTGAAGAAGTCCATGTTGTTTAAGTTCGAGGTGCGTTGTCGCGGGAAATAATTTCAGGTTCCGGTGTGCGCCACAACCCGGAACGTGTACGAGCACTGCAGGACCTTCCATATCCCAGCACAGCAGGTGAGTTACAACAGTTCCAGTGCGCAACCAACTGAACGCGCGACAGCTTGATAGATTATGAAGGACAACTCGACCGCTCCAAGACGCGTTAGATACTGCCTTGGTGATTGCGGCTAACATGTAAACGAACTAACGGAGTAGCTGCTGGCATTACAATCCGTTTGACCGCTGAGCAGCAAACAGCATACGATGATTGGAATTGAAACAGTTGCTGCCAAACAGTGTGGAGTTTGCTTTCCATCGTGAAAACGCAACCATGTGTACTTGATAGTAAGCCAAGTATTGGATTGGAAGATTGGTGAGCCGGTGCACCACCACCTGCACCAACTACTAATGATACGTTTACTGGTTCGCAGTGTCATTGGAGCATAATAGAAAAGGAGACCTACTCCATAGTGTATGCGTGCGATAGGTTGAGCTACCTATAGTTACGGCCTGGTAGGTTTAAGCTATTCTGTGACCATAGAAATCTTATCTATGTTTTCGAACCTAGAGCAGAGGTGAAGAAGGATATCCATGGGAAAGCATTGAGTTGGGCGACGAAACTTGCCGAGTACCGACATGAAATCGAGCACATCGATAGAACATCCAATGTGTGGAGTGACACGGTCTCCCGCTGGGCAGGGAACCACGTTCAGGAGGCACATTTACGACAGATGATACTTCCTAAAAGGAGTCCAACCCCACCATCGAGCACATCATCACCAAGAAACCTAACACAACGGAGACGCAAACGTGCGCCCCAAGTGCAGCCAAAGTACAAATACTGTATTACAGTCATTACAACCTATAATACCTTTGAAAAACTCGAATTTTGCATGGCTCAGCCGAAATACCATTGTTAAATCGCAAGGCCGACACAAGGCACGTCGACCAGCGAGGGGTACTGGTAGTGATAAGGATGGGTGGAACATCAACGAAATAAAATGGATACCTGATCAAGATGAGGACTTAGTCCAACGCATACTGATTCATGCCCATTGCGAACTACAAGGACATCGCGGTATAGAAGCTACTAGGGAGTCAATATGTAGATTCGTTTACCTGGTCCGCCTATGAGCGCGGGTGAAGGAATTCCTATCAACTTGCTTATTATGCCATCACGTCAATGGAAGTAAGATTATCCAAAGGCCATGCGGCGAGACGTGTCGAACCAACGAACGGAATGGTGCTCTTCATTGGGATTTCTTATCTCTTCGCAAAAGTTTTGCTGGTGACTGCTACCTACTGGTACTCAAAGACGAAGCGACACATTTCTGCGAGCTGACACCATCCCCCAGACAGACAAGCACGGTGGCTGCGGAAGCTATCCTCGCATGACACAGCTGGTATGGCATACCGTCATTGTGGATCAGCGATCAGGGGTCGCATTTCAAAAGTGAAGTTGTGAAATAAGTGTGCGGGCGCCTAAAGTCACAGCAAGAGTTTACGGTGGCATATTGCCCGTGAATTAACGACATGCCAACCGCGACATCATACAGGTGCTTGATCACTTTTTCTCGAATATGAAGTGGACACTCACGATTGGATATCATTTGTACCTACACTACACGATAATTTGAATCACACCCCGTCGCCCGCCCTCCTTCGTTAGGAAACAATGCTCAAATAGAGCTTTTCTGTGGCCTACCGCTACCAGTTTTTTTTGTGGCAACGTGTCGCTCTACTCGAACAACCTGATGACATCGAGCCGTGTCTCGCGGCAATGAAATCTAGTATCCAGGCTGTGCACAAGCCGATTATCGCTGCGCGCGATCAACATACCAAACGCAACCGGCGACGCCACCAACACGCGAAGCAACCAAACTTCGACGTACGTATTGAGGCCGACGGTGGGCCATAACCACCAGGACATGTTGCTAGATATATGGATAGGACCGTGCCTGATCACGAGATCGGCCACATATTTGTTTGTGGTGAAATTCCCCGTG